>BSEG01000016.1:0-12500 GCA_036245055.1 Diospyros kaki | reverse complement strand
GGTTTAGGGTTTAGGGTTTAGGGTTTAGGGTTTAGGGTTTAGGGTTTAGGGTTTAGGGTTTAGGGTTTAGGGTTTAGGGTTTAGGGTTTAGGGTTTAGGGTTTAGGGTTTAGGGTTTAGGGTTTAGGGTTTAGGGTTTAGGGTTTAGGGTTTAGGGTTTAGGGTTTAGGGTTTAGGGTTTAGGGTTTAGGGTTTAGGGTTTAGGGTTTAGGGTTTAGGGTTTAGGGTTTAGGGTTTAGGGTTTAGGGTTTAGGGTTTAGGGTTTAGGGTTTAGGGTTTAGGGTTTAGGGTTTAGGGTTTAGGGTTTAGGGTTTAGGGTTTAGGGTTTAGGGTTTAGGGTTTAGGGTTTAGGGTTTAGGGTTTAGGGTTTAGGGTTTAGGGTTTAGGGTTTAGGGTTTAGGGTTTAGGGTTTAGGGTTTAGGGTTTAGGGTTTAGGGTTTAGGGTTTAGGGTTTAGGGTTTAGGGTTTAGGGTTTAGGGTTTAGGGTTTAGGGTTTAGGGTTTAGGGTTTAGGGTTTAGGGTTTAGGGTTTAGGGTTTAGGGTTTAGGGTTTAGGGTTTAGGGTTTAGGGTTTAGGGTTTAGGGTTTAGGGTTTAGGGTTTAGGGTTTAGGGTTTAGGGTTTAGGGTTTAGGGTTTAGGGTTTAGGGTTTAGGGTTTAGGGTTTAGGGTTTAGGGTTTAGGGTTTAGGGTTTAGGGTTTAGGGTTTAGGGTTTAGGGTTTAGGGTTTAGGGTTTAGGGTTTAGGGTTTAGGGTTTAGGGTTTAGGGTTTAGGGTTTAGGGTTTAGGGTTTAGGGTTTAGGGTTTAGGGTTTAGGGTTTAGGGTTTAGGGTTTAGGGTTTAGGGTTTAGGGTTTAGGGTTTAGGGTTTAGGGTTTAGGGTTTAGGGTTTAGGGTTTAGGGTTTAGGGTTTAGGGTTTAGGGTTTAGGGTTTAGGGTTTAGGGTTTAGGGTTTAGGGTTTAGGGTTTAGGGTTTAGGGTTTAGGGTTTAGGGTTTAGGGTTTAGGGTTTAGGGTTTAGGGTTTAGGGTTTAGGGTTTAGGGTTTAGGGTTTAGGGTTTAGGGTTTAGGGTTTAGGGTTTAGGGTTTAGGGTTTAGGGTTTAGGGTTTAGGGTTTAGGGTTTAGGGTTTAGGGTTTAGGGTTTAGGGTTTAGGGTTTAGGGTTTAGGGTTTAGGGTTTAGGGTTTAGGGTTTAGGGTTTAGGGTTTAGGGTTTAGGGTTTAGGGTTTAGGGTTTAGGGTTTAGGGTTTAGGGTTTAGGGTTTAGGGTTTAGGGTTTAGGGTTTAGGGTTTAGGGTTTAGGGTTTAGGGTTTAGGGTTTAGGGTTTAGGGTTTAGGGTTTAGGGTTTAGGGTTTAGGGTTTAGGGTTTAGGGTTTAGGGTTTAGGGTTTAGGGTTTAGGGTTTAGGGTTTAGGGTTTAGGGTTTAGGGTTTAGGGTTTAGGGTTTAGGGTTTAGGGTTTAGGGTTTAGGGTTTAGGGTTTAGGGTTTAGGGTTTAGGGTTTAGGGTTTAGGGTTTAGGGTTTAGGGTTTAGGGTTTAGGGTTTAGGGTTTAGGGTTTAGGGTTTAGGGTTTAGGGTTTAGGGTTTAGGGTTTAGGGTTTAGGGTTTAGGGTTTAGGGTTTAGGGTTTAGGGTTTAGGGTTTAGGGTTTAGGGTTTAGGGTTTAGGGTTTAGGGTTTAGGGTTTAGGGTTTAGGGTTTAGGGTTTAGGGTTTAGGGTTTAGGGTTTAGGGTTTAGGGTTTAGGGTTTAGGGTTTAGGGTTTAGGGTTTAGGGTTTAGGGTTTAGGGTTTAGGGTTTAGGGTTTAGGGTTTAGGGTTTAGGGTTTAGGGTTTAGGGTTTAGGGTTTAGGGTTTAGGGTTTAGGGTTTAGGGTTTAGGGTTTAGGGTTTAGGGTTTAGGGTTTAGGGTTTAGGGTTTAGGGTTTAGGGTTTAGGGTTTAGGGTTTAGGGTTTAGGGTTTAGGGTTTAGGGTTTAGGGTTTAGGGTTTAGGGTTTAGGGTTTAGGGTTTAGGGTTTAGGGTTTAGGGTTTAGGGTTTAGGGTTTAGGGTTTAGGGTTTAGGGTTTAGGGTTTAGGGTTTAGGGTTTAGGGTTTAGGGTTTAGGGTTTAGGGTTTAGGGTTTAGGGTTTAGGGTTTAGGGTTTAGGGTTTAGGGTTTAGGGTTTAGGGTTTAGGGTTTAGGGTTTAGGGTTTAGGGTTTAGGGTTTAGGGTTTAGGGTTTAGGGTTTAGGGTTTAGGGTTTAGGGTTTAGGGTTTAGGGTTTAGGGTTTAGGGTTTAGGGTTTAGGGTTTAGGGTTTAGGGTTTAGGGTTTAGGGTTTAGGGTTTAGGGTTTAGGGTTTAGGGTTTAGGGTTTAGGGTTTAGGGTTTAGGGTTTAGGGTTTAGGGTTTAGGGTTTAGGGTTTAGGGTTTAGGGTTTAGGGTTTAGGGTTTAGGGTTTAGGGTTTAGGGTTTAGGGTTTAGGGTTTAGGGTTTAGGGTTTAGGGTTTAGGGTTTAGGGTTTAGGGTTTAGGGTTTAGGGTTTAGGGTTTAGGGTTTAGGGTTTAGGGTTTAGGGTTTAGGGTTTAGGGTTTAGGGTTTAGGGTTTAGGGTTTAGGGTTTAGGGTTTAGGGTTTAGGGTTTAGGGTTTAGGGTTTAGGGTTTAGGGTTTAGGGTTTAGGGTTTAGGGTTTAGGGTTTAGGGTTTAGGGTTTAGGGTTTAGGGTTTAGGGTTTAGGGTTTAGGGTTTAGGGTTTAGGGTTTAGGGTTTAGGGTTTAGGGTTTAGGGTTTAGGGTTTAGGGTTTAGGGTTTAGGGTTTAGGGTTTAGGGTTTAGGGTTTAGGGTTTAGGGTTTAGGGTTTAGGGTTTAGGGTTTAGGGTTTAGGGTTTAGGGTTTAGGGTTTAGGGTTTAGGGTTTAGGGTTTAGGGTTTAGGGTTTAGGGTTTAGGGTTTAGGGTTTAGGGTTTAGGGTTTAGGGTTTAGGGTTTAGGGTTTAGGGTTTAGGGTTTAGGGTTTAGGGTTTAGGGTTTAGGGTTTAGGGTTTAGGGTTTAGGGTTTAGGGTTTAGGGTTTAGGGTTTAGGGTTTAGGGTTTAGGGTTTAGGGTTTAGGGTTTAGGGTTTAGGGTTTAGGGTTTAGGGTTTAGGGTTTAGGGTTTAGGGTTTAGGGTTTAGGGTTTAGGGTTTAGGGTTTAGGGTTTAGGGTTTAGGGTTTAGGGTTTAGGGTTTAGGGTTTAGGGTTTAGGGTTTAGGGTTTAGGGTTTAGGGTTTAGGGTTTAGGGTTTAGGGTTTAGGGTTTAGGGTTTAGGGTTTAGGGTTTAGGGTTTAGGGTTTAGGGTTTAGGGTTTAGGGTTTAGGGTTTAGGGTTTAGGGTTTAGGGTTTAGGGTTTAGGGTTTAGGGTTTAGGGTTTAGGGTTTAGGGTTTAGGGTTTAGGGTTTAGGGTTTAGGGTTTAGGGTTTAGGGTTTAGGGTTTAGGGTTTAGGGTTTAGGGTTTAGGGTTTAGGGTTTAGGGTTTAGGGTTTAGGGTTTAGGGTTTAGGGTTTAGGGTTTAGGGTTTAGGGTTTAGGGTTTAGGGTTTAGGGTTTAGGGTTTAGGGTTTAGGGTTTAGGGTTTAGGGTTTAGGGTTTAGGGTTTAGGGTTTAGGGTTTAGGGTTTAGGGTTTAGGGTTTAGGGTTTAGGGTTTAGGGTTTAGGGTTTAGGGTTTAGGGTTTAGGGTTTAGGGTTTAGGGTTTAGGGTTTAGGGTTTAGGGTTTAGGGTTTAGGGTTTAGGGTTTAGGGTTTAGGGTTTAGGGTTTAGGGTTTAGGGTTTAGGGTTTAGGGTTTAGGGTTTAGGGTTTAGGGTTTAGGGTTTAGGGTTTAGGGTTTAGGGTTTAGGGTTTAGGGTTTAGGGTTTAGGGTTTAGGGTTTAGGGTTTAGGGTTTAGGGTTTAGGGTTTAGGGTTTAGGGTTTAGGGTTTAGGGTTTAGGGTTTAGGGTTTAGGGTTTAGGGTTTAGGGTTTAGGGTTTAGGGTTTAGGGTTTAGGGTTTAGGGTTTAGGGTTTAGGGTTTAGGGTTTAGGGTTTAGGGTTTAGGGTTTAGGGTTTAGGGTTTAGGGTTTAGGGTTTAGGGTTTAGGGTTTAGGGTTTAGGGTTTAGGGTTTAGGGTTTAGGGTTTAGGGTTTAGGGTTTAGGGTTTAGGGTTTAGGGTTTAGGGTTTAGGGTTTAGGGTTTAGGGTTTAGGGTTTAGGGTTTAGGGTTTAGGGTTTAGGGTTTAGGGTTTAGGGTTTAGGGTTTAGGGTTTAGGGTTTAGGGTTTAGGGTTTAGGGTTTAGGGTTTAGGGTTTAGGGTTTAGGGTTTAGGGTTTAGGGTTTAGGGTTTAGGGTTTAGGGTTTAGGGTTTAGGGTTTAGGGTTTAGGGTTTAGGGTTTAGGGTTTAGGGTTTAGGGTTTAGGGTTTAGGGTTTAGGGTTTAGGGTTTAGGGTTTAGGGTTTAGGGTTTAGGGTTTAGGGTTTAGGGTTTAGGGTTTAGGGTTTAGGGTTTAGGGTTTAGGGTTTAGGGTTTAGGGTTTAGGGTTTAGGGTTTAGGGTTTAGGGTTTAGGGTTTAGGGTTTAGGGTTTAGGGTTTAGGGTTTAGGGTTTAGGGTTTAGGGTTTAGGGTTTAGGGTTTAGGGTTTAGGGTTTAGGGTTTAGGGTTTAGGGTTTAGGGTTTAGGGTTTAGGGTTTAGGGTTTAGGGTTTAGGGTTTAGGGTTTAGGGTTTAGGGTTTAGGGTTTAGGGTTTAGGGTTTAGGGTTTAGGGTTTAGGGTTTAGGGTTTAGGGTTTAGGGTTTAGGGTTTAGGGTTTAGGGTTTAGGGTTTAGGGTTTAGGGTTTAGGGTTTAGGGTTTAGGGTTTAGGGTTTAGGGTTTAGGGTTTAGGGTTTAGGGTTTAGGGTTTAGGGTTTAGGGTTTAGGGTTTAGGGTTTAGGGTTTAGGGTTTAGGGTTTAGGGTTTAGGGTTTAGGGTTTAGGGTTTAGGGTTTAGGGTTTAGGGTTTAGGGTTTAGGGTTTAGGGTTTAGGGTTTAGGGTTTAGGGTTTAGGGTTTAGGGTTTAGGGTTTAGGGTTTAGGGTTTAGGGTTTAGGGTTTAGGGTTTAGGGTTTAGGGTTTAGGGTTTAGGGTTTAGGGTTTAGGGTTTAGGGTTTAGGGTTTAGGGTTTAGGGTTTAGGGTTTAGGGTTTAGGGTTTAGGGTTTAGGGTTTAGGGTTTAGGGTTTAGGGTTTAGGGTTTAGGGTTTAGGGTTTAGGGTTTAGGGTTTAGGGTTTAGGGTTTAGGGTTTAGGGTTTAGGGTTTAGGGTTTAGGGTTTAGGGTTTAGGGTTTAGGGTTTAGGGTTTAGGGTTTAGGGTTTAGGGTTTAGGGTTTAGGGTTTAGGGTTTAGGGTTTAGGGTTTAGGGTTTAGGGTTTAGGGTTTAGGGTTTAGGGTTTAGGGTTTAGGGTTTAGGGTTTAGGGTTTAGGGTTTAGGGTTTAGGGTTTAGGGTTTAGGGTTTAGGGTTTAGGGTTTAGGGTTTAGGGTTTAGGGTTTAGGGTTTAGGGTTTAGGGTTTAGGGTTTAGGGTTTAGGGTTTAGGGTTTAGGGTTTAGGGTTTAGGGTTTAGGGTTTAGGGTTTAGGGTTTAGGGTTTAGGGTTTAGGGTTTAGGGTTTAGGGTTTAGGGTTTAGGGTTTAGGGTTTAGGGTTTAGGGTTTAGGGTTTAGGGTTTAGGGTTTAGGGTTTAGGGTTTAGGGTTTAGGGTTTAGGGTTTAGGGTTTAGGGTTTAGGGTTTAGGGTTTAGGGTTTAGGGTTTAGGGTTTAGGGTTTAGGGTTTAGGGTTTAGGGTTTAGGGTTTAGGGTTTAGGGTTTAGGGTTTAGGGTTTAGGGTTTAGGGTTTAGGGTTTAGGGTTTAGGGTTTAGGGTTTAGGGTTTAGGGTTTAGGGTTTAGGGTTTAGGGTTTAGGGTTTAGGGTTTAGGGTTTAGGGTTTAGGGTTTAGGGTTTAGGGTTTAGGGTTTAGGGTTTAGGGTTTAGGGTTTAGGGTTTAGGGTTTAGGGTTTAGGGTTTAGGGTTTAGGGTTTAGGGTTTAGGGTTTAGGGTTTAGGGTTTAGGGTTTAGGGTTTAGGGTTTAGGGTTTAGGGTTTAGGGTTTAGGGTTTAGGGTTTAGGGTTTAGGGTTTAGGGTTTAGGGTTTAGGGTTTAGGGTTTAGGGTTTAGGGTTTAGGGTTTAGGGTTTAGGGTTTAGGGTTTAGGGTTTAGGGTTTAGGGTTTAGGGTTTAGGGTTTAGGGTTTAGGGTTTAGGGTTTAGGGTTTAGGGTTTAGGGTTTAGGGTTTAGGGTTTAGGGTTTAGGGTTTAGGGTTTAGGGTTTAGGGTTTAGGGTTTAGGGTTTAGGGTTTAGGGTTTAGGGTTTAGGGTTTAGGGTTTAGGGTTTAGGGTTTAGGGTTTAGGGTTTAGGGTTTAGGGTTTAGGGTTTAGGGTTTAGGGTTTAGGGTTTAGGGTTTAGGGTTTAGGGTTTAGGGTTTAGGGTTTAGGGTTTAGGGTTTAGGGTTTAGGGTTTAGGGTTTAGGGTTTAGGGTTTAGGGTTTAGGGTTTAGGGTTTAGGGTTTAGGGTTTAGGGTTTAGGGTTTAGGGTTTAGGGTTTAGGGTTTAGGGTTTAGGGTTTAGGGTTTAGGGTTTAGGGTTTAGGGTTTAGGGTTTAGGGTTTAGGGTTTAGGGTTTAGGGTTTAGGGTTTAGGGTTTAGGGTTTAGGGTTTAGGGTTTAGGGTTTAGGGTTTAGGGTTTAGGGTTTAGGGTTTAGGGTTTAGGGTTTAGGGTTTAGGGTTTAGGGTTTAGGGTTTAGGGTTTAGGGTTTAGGGTTTAGGGTTTAGGGTTTAGGGTTTAGGGTTTAGGGTTTAGGGTTTAGGGTTTAGGGTTTAGGGTTTAGGGTTTAGGGTTTAGGGTTTAGGGTTTAGGGTTTAGGGTTTAGGGTTTAGGGTTTAGGGTTTAGGGTTTAGGGTTTAGGGTTTAGGGTTTAGGGTTTAGGGTTTAGGGTTTAGGGTTTAGGGTTTAGGGTTTAGGGTTTAGGGTTTAGGGTTTAGGGTTTAGGGTTTAGGGTTTAGGGTTTAGGGTTTAGGGTTTAGGGTTTAGGGTTTAGGGTTTAGGGTTTAGGGTTTAGGGTTTAGGGTTTAGGGTTTAGGGTTTAGGGTTTAGGGTTTAGGGTTTAGGGTTTAGGGTTTAGGGTTTAGGGTTTAGGGTTTAGGGTTTAGGGTTTAGGGTTTAGGGTTTAGGGTTTAGGGTTTAGGGTTTAGGGTTTAGGGTTTAGGGTTTAGGGTTTAGGGTTTAGGGTTTAGGGTTTAGGGTTTAGGGTTTAGGGTTTAGGGTTTAGGGTTTAGGGTTTAGGGTTTAGGGTTTAGGGTTTAGGGTTTAGGGTTTAGGGTTTAGGGTTTAGGGTTTAGGGTTTAGGGTTTAGGGTTTAGGGTTTAGGGTTTAGGGTTTAGGGTTTAGGGTTTAGGGTTTAGGGTTTAGGGTTTAGGGTTTAGGGTTTAGGGTTTAGGGTTTAGGGTTTAGGGTTTAGGGTTTAGGGTTTAGGGTTTAGGGTTTAGGGTTTAGGGTTTAGGGTTTAGGGTTTAGGGTTTAGGGTTTAGGGTTTAGGGTTTAGGGTTTAGGGTTTAGGGTTTAGGGTTTAGGGTTTAGGGTTTAGGGTTTAGGGTTTAGGGTTTAGGGTTTAGGGTTTAGGGTTTAGGGTTTAGGGTTTAGGGTTTAGGGTTTAGGGTTTAGGGTTTAGGGTTTAGGGTTTAGGGTTTAGGGTTTAGGGTTTAGGGTTTAGGGTTTAGGGTTTAGGGTTTAGGGTTTAGGGTTTAGGGTTTAGGGTTTAGGGTTTAGGGTTTAGGGTTTAGGGTTTAGGGTTTAGGGTTTAGGGTTTAGGGTTTAGGGTTTAGGGTTTAGGGTTTAGGGTTTAGGGTTTAGGGTTTAGGGTTTAGGGTTTAGGGTTTAGGGTTTAGGGTTTAGGGTTTAGGGTTTAGGGTTTAGGGTTTAGGGTTTAGGGTTTAGGGTTTAGGGTTTAGGGTTTAGGGTTTAGGGTTTAGGGTTTAGGGTTTAGGGTTTAGGGTTTAGGGTTTAGGGTTTAGGGTTTAGGGTTTAGGGTTTAGGGTTTAGGGTTTAGGGTTTAGGGTTTAGGGTTTAGGGTTTAGGGTTTAGGGTTTAGGGTTTAGGGTTTAGGGTTTAGGGTTTAGGGTTTAGGGTTTAGGGTTTAGGGTTTAGGGTTTAGGGTTTAGGGTTTAGGGTTTAGGGTTTAGGGTTTAGGGTTTAGGGTTTAGGGTTTAGGGTTTAGGGTTTAGGGTTTAGGGTTTAGGGTTTAGGGTTTAGGGTTTAGGGTTTAGGGTTTAGGGTTTAGGGTTTAGGGTTTAGGGTTTAGGGTTTAGGGTTTAGGGTTTAGGGTTTAGGGTTTAGGGTTTAGGGTTTAGGGTTTAGGGTTTAGGGTTTAGGGTTTAGGGTTTAGGGTTTAGGGTTTAGGGTTTAGGGTTTAGGGTTTAGGGTTTAGGGTTTAGGGTTTAGGGTTTAGGGTTTAGGGTTTAGGGTTTAGGGTTTAGGGTTTAGGGTTTAGGGTTTAGGGTTTAGGGTTTAGGGTTTAGGGTTTAGGGTTTAGGGTTTAGGGTTTAGGGTTTAGGGTTTAGGGTTTAGGGTTTAGGGTTTAGGGTTTAGGGTTTAGGGTTTAGGGTTTAGGGTTTAGGGTTTAGGGTTTAGGGTTTAGGGTTTAGGGTTTAGGGTTTAGGGTTTAGGGTTTAGGGTTTAGGGTTTAGGGTTTAGGGTTTAGGGTTTAGGGTTTAGGGTTTAGGGTTTAGGGTTTAGGGTTTAGGGTTTAGGGTTTAGGGTTTAGGGTTTAGGGTTTAGGGTTTAGGGTTTAGGGTTTAGGGTTTAGGGTTTAGGGTTTAGGGTTTAGGGTTTAGGGTTTAGGGTTTAGGGTTTAGGGTTTAGGGTTTAGGGTTTAGGGTTTAGGGTTTAGGGTTTAGGGTTTAGGGTTTAGGGTTTAGGGTTTAGGGTTTAGGGTTTAGGGTTTAGGGTTTAGGGTTTAGGGTTTAGGGTTTAGGGTTTAGGGTTTAGGGTTTAGGGTTTAGGGTTTAGGGTTTAGGGTTTAGGGTTTAGGGTTTAGGGTTTAGGGTTTAGGGTTTAGGGTTTAGGGTTTAGGGTTTAGGGTTTAGGGTTTAGGGTTTAGGGTTTAGGGTTTAGGGTTTAGGGTTTAGGGTTTAGGGTTTAGGGTTTAGGGTTTAGGGTTTAGGGTTTAGGGTTTAGGGTTTAGGGTTTAGGGTTTAGGGTTTAGGGTTTAGGGTTTAGGGTTTAGGGTTTAGGGTTTAGGGTTTAGGGTTTAGGGTTTAGGGTTTAGGGTTTAGGGTTTAGGGTTTAGGGTTTAGGGTTTAGGGTTTAGGGTTTAGGGTTTAGGGTTTAGGGTTTAGGGTTTAGGGTTTAGGGTTTAGGGTTTAGGGTTTAGGGTTTAGGGTTTAGGGTTTAGGGTTTAGGGTTTAGGGTTTAGGGTTTAGGGTTTAGGGTTTAGGGTTTAGGGTTTAGGGTTTAGGGTTTAGGGTTTAGGGTTTAGGGTTTAGGGTTTAGGGTTTAGGGTTTAGGGTTTAGGGTTTAGGGTTTAGGGTTTAGGGTTTAGGGTTTAGGGTTTAGGGTTTAGGGTTTAGGGTTTAGGGTTTAGGGTTTAGGGTTTAGGGTTTAGGGTTTAGGGTTTAGGGTTTAGGGTTTAGGGTTTAGGGTTTAGGGTTTAGGGTTTAGGGTTTAGGGTTTAGGGTTTAGGGTTTAGGGTTTAGGGTTTAGGGTTTAGGGTTTAGGGTTTAGGGTTTAGGGTTTAGGGTTTAGGGTTTAGGGTTTAGGGTTTAGGGTTTAGGGTTTAGGGTTTAGGGTTTAGGGTTTAGGGTTTAGGGTTTAGGGTTTAGGGTTTAGGGTTTAGGGTTTAGGGTTTAGGGTTTAGGGTTTAGGGTTTAGGGTTTAGGGTTTAGGGTTTAGGGTTTAGGGTTTAGGGTTTAGGGTTTAGGGTTTAGGGTTTAGGGTTTAGGGTTTAGGGTTTAGGGTTTAGGGTTTAGGGTTTAGGGTTTAGGGTTTAGGGTTTAGGGTTTAGGGTTTAGGGTTTAGGGTTTAGGGTTTAGGGTTTAGGGTTTAGGGTTTAGGGTTTAGGGTTTAGGGTTTAGGGTTTAGGGTTTAGGGTTTAGGGTTTAGGGTTTAGGGTTTAGGGTTTAGGGTTTAGGGTTTAGGGTTTAGGGTTTAGGGTTTAGGGTTTAGGGTTTAGGGTTTAGGGTTTAGGGTTTAGGGTTTAGGGTTTAGGGTTTAGGGTTTAGGGTTTAGGGTTTAGGGTTTAGGGTTTAGGGTTTAGGGTTTAGGGTTTAGGGTTTAGGGTTTAGGGTTTAGGGTTTAGGGTTTAGGGTTTAGGGTTTAGGGTTTAGGGTTTAGGGTTTAGGGTTTAGGGTTTAGGGTTTAGGGTTTAGGGTTTAGGGTTTAGGGTTTAGGGTTTAGGGTTTAGGGTTTAGGGTTTAGGGTTTAGGGTTTAGGGTTTAGGGTTTAGGGTTTAGGGTTTAGGGTTTAGGGTTTAGGGTTTAGGGTTTAGGGTTTAGGGTTTAGGGTTTAGGGTTTAGGGTTTAGGGTTTAGGGTTTAGGGTTTAGGGTTTAGGGTTTAGGGTTTAGGGTTTAGGGTTTAGGGTTTAGGGTTTAGGGTTTAGGGTTTAGGGTTTAGGGTTTAGGGTTTAGGGTTTAGGGTTTAGGGTTTAGGGTTTAGGGTTTAGGGTTTAGGGTTTAGGGTTTAGGGTTTAGGGTTTAGGGTTTAGGGTTTAGGGTTTAGGGTTTAGGGTTTAGGGTTTAGGGTTTAGGGTTTAGGGTTTAGGGTTTAGGGTTTAGGGTTTAGGGTTTAGGGTTTAGGGTTTAGGGTTTAGGGTTTAGGGTTTAGGGTTTAGGGTTTAGGGTTTAGGGTTTAGGGTTTAGGGTTTAGGGTTTAGGGTTTAGGGTTTAGGGTTTAGGGTTTAGGGTTTAGGGTTTAGGGTTTAGGGTTTAGGGTTTAGGGTTTAGGGTTTAGGGTTTAGGGTTTAGGGTTTAGGGTTTAGGGTTTAGGGTTTAGGGTTTAGGGTTTAGGGTTTAGGGTTTAGGGTTTAGGGTTTAGGGTTTAGGGTTTAGGGTTTAGGGTTTAGGGTTTAGGGTTTAGGGTTTAGGGTTTAGGGTTTAGGGTTTAGGGTTTAGGGTTTAGGGTTTAGGGTTTAGGGTTTAGGGTTTAGGGTTTAGGGTTTAGGGTTTAGGGTTTAGGGTTTAGGGTTTAGGGTTTAGGGTTTAGGGTTTAGGGTTTAGGGTTTAGGGTTTAGGGTTTAGGGTTTAGGGTTTAGGGTTTAGGGTTTAGGGTTTAGGGTTTAGGGTTTAGGGTTTAGGGTTTAGGGTTTAGGGTTTAGGGTTTAGGGTTTAGGGTTTAGGGTTTAGGGTTTAGGGTTTAGGGTTTAGGGTTTAGGGTTTAGGGTTTAGGGTTTAGGGTTTAGGGTTTAGGGTTTAGGGTTTAGGGTTTAGGGTTTAGGGTTTAGGGTTTAGGGTTTAGGGTTTAGGGTTTAGGGTTTAGGGTTTAGGGTTTAGGGTTTAGGGTTTAGGGTTTAGGGTTTAGGGTTTAGGGTTTAGGGTTTAGGGTTTAGGGTTTAGGGTTTAGGGTTTAGGGTTTAGGGTTTAGGGTTTAGGGTTTAGGGTTTAGGGTTTAGGGTTTAGGGTTTAGGGTTTAGGGTTTAGGGTTTAGGGTTTAGGGTTTAGGGTTTAGGGTTTAGGGTTTAGGGTTTAGGGTTTAGGGTTTAGGGTTTAGGGTTTAGGGTTTAGGGTTTAGGGTTTAGGGTTTAGGGTTTAGGGTTTAGGGTTTAGGGTTTAGGGTTTAGGGTTTAGGGTTTAGGGTTTAGGGTTTAGGGTTTAGGGTTTAGGGTTTAGGGTTTAGGGTTTAGGGTTTAGGGTTTAGGGTTTAGGGTTTAGGGTTTAGGGTTTAGGGTTTAGGGTTTAGGGTTTAGGGTTTAGGGTTTAGGGTTTAGGGTTTAGGGTTTAGGGTTTAGGGTTTAGGGTTTAGGGTTTAGGGTTTAGGGTTTAGGGTTTAGGGTTTAGGGTTTAGGGTTTAGGGTTTAGGGTTTAGGGTTTAGGGTTTAGGGTTTAGGGTTTAGGGTTTAGGGTTTAGGGTTTAGGGTTTAGGGTTTAGGGTTTAGGGTTTAGGGTTTAGGGTTTAGGGTTTAGGGTTTAGGGTTTAGGGTTTAGGGTTTAGGGTTTAGGGTTTAGGGTTTAGGGTTTAGGGTTTAGGGTTTAGGGTTTAGGGTTTAGGGTTTAGGGTTTAGGGTTTAGGGTTTAGGGTTTAGGGTTTAGGGTTTAGGGTTTAGGGTTTAGGGTTTAGGGTTTAGGGTTTAGGGTTTAGGGTTTAGGGTTTAGGGTTTAGGGTTTAGGGTTTAGGGTTTAGGGTTTAGGGTTTAGGGTTTAGGGTTTAGGGTTTAGGGTTTAGGGTTTAGGGTTTAGGGTTTAGGGTTTAGGGTTTAGGGTTTAGGGTTTAGGGTTTAGGGTTTAGGGTTTAGGGTTTAGGGTTTAGGGTTTAGGGTTT
>BSEG01000015.1:46267500-46272500 GCA_036245055.1 Diospyros kaki | reverse complement strand
CCCTAAACCCTAAACCCTAAACCCTAAACCCTAAACCCTAAACCCTAAACCCTAAACCCTAAACCCTAAACCCTAAACCCTAAACCCTAAACCCTAAACCCTAAACCCTAAACCCTAAACCCTAAACCCTAAACCCTAAACCCTAAACCCTAAACCCTAAACCCTAAACCCTAAACCCTAAACCCTAAACCCTAAACCCTAAACCCTAAACCCTAAACCCTAAACCCTAAACCCTAAACCCTAAACCCTAAACCCTAAACCCTAAACCCTAAACCCTAAACCCTAAACCCTAAACCCTAAACCCTAAACCCTAAACCCTAAACCCTAAACCCTAAACCCTAAACCCTAAACCCTAAACCCTAAACCCTAAACCCTAAACCCTAAACCCTAAACCCTAAACCCTAAACCCTAAACCCTAAACCCTAAACCCTAAACCCTAAACCCTAAACCCTAAACCCTAAACCCTAAACCCTAAACCCTAAACCCTAAACCCTAAACCCTAAACCCTAAACCCTAAACCCTAAACCCTAAACCCTAAACCCTAAACCCTAAACCCTAAACCCTAAACCCTAAACCCTAAACCCTAAACCCTAAACCCTAAACCCTAAACCCTAAACCCTAAACCCTAAACCCTAAACCCTAAACCCTAAACCCTAAACCCTAAACCCTAAACCCTAAACCCTAAACCCTAAACCCTAAACCCTAAACCCTAAACCCTAAACCCTAAACCCTAAACCCTAAACCCTAAACCCTAAACCCTAAACCCTAAACCCTAAACCCTAAACCCTAAACCCTAAACCCTAAACCCTAAACCCTAAACCCTAAACCCTAAACCCTAAACCCTAAACCCTAAACCCTAAACCCTAAACCCTAAACCCTAAACCCTAAACCCTAAACCCTAAACCCTAAACCCTAAACCCTAAACCCTAAACCCTAAACCCTAAACCCTAAACCCTAAACCCTAAACCCTAAACCCTAAACCCTAAACCCTAAACCCTAAACCCTAAACCCTAAACCCTAAACCCTAAACCCTAAACCCTAAACCCTAAACCCTAAACCCTAAACCCTAAACCCTAAACCCTAAACCCTAAACCCTAAACCCTAAACCCTAAACCCTAAACCCTAAACCCTAAACCCTAAACCCTAAACCCTAAACCCTAAACCCTAAACCCTAAACCCTAAACCCTAAACCCTAAACCCTAAACCCTAAACCCTAAACCCTAAACCCTAAACCCTAAACCCTAAACCCTAAACCCTAAACCCTAAACCCTAAACCCTAAACCCTAAACCCTAAACCCTAAACCCTAAACCCTAAACCCTAAACCCTAAACCCTAAACCCTAAACCCTAAACCCTAAACCCTAAACCCTAAACCCTAAACCCTAAACCCTAAACCCTAAACCCTAAACCCTAAACCCTAAACCCTAAACCCTAAACCCTAAACCCTAAACCCTAAACCCTAAACCCTAAACCCTAAACCCTAAACCCTAAACCCTAAACCCTAAACCCTAAACCCTAAACCCTAAACCCTAAACCCTAAACCCTAAACCCTAAACCCTAAACCCTAAACCCTAAACCCTAAACCCTAAACCCTAAACCCTAAACCCTAAACCCTAAACCCTAAACCCTAAACCCTAAACCCTAAACCCTAAACCCTAAACCCTAAACCCTAAACCCTAAACCCTAAACCCTAAACCCTAAACCCTAAACCCTAAACCCTAAACCCTAAACCCTAAACCCTAAACCCTAAACCCTAAACCCTAAACCCTAAACCCTAAACCCTAAACCCTAAACCCTAAACCCTAAACCCTAAACCCTAAACCCTAAACCCTAAACCCTAAACCCTAAACCCTAAACCCTAAACCCTAAACCCTAAACCCTAAACCCTAAACCCTAAACCCTAAACCCTAAACCCTAAACCCTAAACCCTAAACCCTAAACCCTAAACCCTAAACCCTAAACCCTAAACCCTAAACCCTAAACCCTAAACCCTAAACCCTAAACCCTAAACCCTAAACCCTAAACCCTAAACCCTAAACCCTAAACCCTAAACCCTAAACCCTAAACCCTAAACCCTAAACCCTAAACCCTAAACCCTAAACCCTAAACCCTAAACCCTAAACCCTAAACCCTAAACCCTAAACCCTAAACCCTAAACCCTAAACCCTAAACCCTAAACCCTAAACCCTAAACCCTAAACCCTAAACCCTAAACCCTAAACCCTAAACCCTAAACCCTAAACCCTAAACCCTAAACCCTAAACCCTAAACCCTAAACCCTAAACCCTAAACCCTAAACCCTAAACCCTAAACCCTAAACCCTAAACCCTAAACCCTAAACCCTAAACCCTAAACCCTAAACCCTAAACCCTAAACCCTAAACCCTAAACCCTAAACCCTAAACCCTAAACCCTAAACCCTAAACCCTAAACCCTAAACCCTAAACCCTAAACCCTAAACCCTAAACCCTAAACCCTAAACCCTAAACCCTAAACCCTAAACCCTAAACCCTAAACCCTAAACCCTAAACCCTAAACCCTAAACCCTAAACCCTAAACCCTAAACCCTAAACCCTAAACCCTAAACCCTAAACCCTAAACCCTAAACCCTAAACCCTAAACCCTAAACCCTAAACCCTAAACCCTAAACCCTAAACCCTAAACCCTAAACCCTAAACCCTAAACCCTAAACCCTAAACCCTAAACCCTAAACCCTAAACCCTAAACCCTAAACCCTAAACCCTAAACCCTAAACCCTAAACCCTAAACCCTAAACCCTAAACCCTAAACCCTAAACCCTAAACCCTAAACCCTAAACCCTAAACCCTAAACCCTAAACCCTAAACCCTAAACCCTAAACCCTAAACCCTAAACCCTAAACCCTAAACCCTAAACCCTAAACCCTAAACCCTAAACCCTAAACCCTAAACCCTAAACCCTAAACCCTAAACCCTAAACCCTAAACCCTAAACCCTAAACCCTAAACCCTAAACCCTAAACCCTAAACCCTAAACCCTAAACCCTAAACCCTAAACCCTAAACCCTAAACCCTAAACCCTAAACCCTAAACCCTAAACCCTAAACCCTAAACCCTAAACCCTAAACCCTAAACCCTAAACCCTAAACCCTAAACCCTAAACCCTAAACCCTAAACCCTAAACCCTAAACCCTAAACCCTAAACCCTAAACCCTAAACCCTAAACCCTAAACCCTAAACCCTAAACCCTAAACCCTAAACCCTAAACCCTAAACCCTAAACCCTAAACCCTAAACCCTAAACCCTAAACCCTAAACCCTAAACCCTAAACCCTAAACCCTAAACCCTAAACCCTAAACCCTAAACCCTAAACCCTAAACCCTAAACCCTAAACCCTAAACCCTAAACCCTAAACCCTAAACCCTAAACCCTAAACCCTAAACCCTAAACCCTAAACCCTAAACCCTAAACCCTAAACCCTAAACCCTAAACCCTAAACCCTAAACCCTAAACCCTAAACCCTAAACCCTAAACCCTAAACCCTAAACCCTAAACCCTAAACCCTAAACCCTAAACCCTAAACCCTAAACCCTAAACCCTAAACCCTAAACCCTAAACCCTAAACCCTAAACCCTAAACCCTAAACCCTAAACCCTAAACCCTAAACCCTAAACCCTAAACCCTAAACCCTAAACCCTAAACCCTAAACCCTAAACCCTAAACCCTAAACCCTAAACCCTAAACCCTAAACCCTAAACCCTAAACCCTAAACCCTAAACCCTAAACCCTAAACCCTAAACCCTAAACCCTAAACCCTAAACCCTAAACCCTAAACCCTAAACCCTAAACCCTAAACCCTAAACCCTAAACCCTAAACCCTAAACCCTAAACCCTAAACCCTAAACCCTAAACCCTAAACCCTAAACCCTAAACCCTAAACCCTAAACCCTAAACCCTAAACCCTAAACCCTAAACCCTAAACCCTAAACCCTAAACCCTAAACCCTAAACCCTAAACCCTAAACCCTAAACCCTAAACCCTAAACCCTAAACCCTAAACCCTAAACCCTAAACCCTAAACCCTAAACCCTAAACCCTAAACCCTAAACCCTAAACCCTAAACCCTAAACCCTAAACCCTAAACCCTAAACCCTAAACCCTAAACCCTAAACCCTAAACCCTAAACCCTAAACCCTAAACCCTAAACCCTAAACCCTAAACCCTAAACCCTAAACCCTAAACCCTAAACCCTAAACCCTAAACCCTAAACCCTAAACCCTAAACCCTAAACCCTAAACCCTAAACCCTAAACCCTAAACCCTAAACCCTAAACCCTAAACCCTAAACCCTAAACCCTAAACCCTAAACCCTAAACCCTAAACCCTAAACCCTAAACCCTAAACCCTAAACCCTAAACCCTAAACCCTAAACCCTAAACCCTAAACCCTAAACCCTAAACCCTAAACCCTAAACCCTAAACCCTAAACCCTAAACCCTAAACCCTAAACCCTAAACCCTAAACCCTAAACCCTAAACCCTAAACCCTAAACCCTAAACCCTAAACCCTAAACCCTAAACCCTAAACCCTAAACCCTAAACCCTAAACCCTAAACCCTAAACCCTAAACCCTAAACCCTAAACCCTAAACCCTAAACCCTAAACCCTAAACCCTAAACCCTAAACCCTAAACCCTAAACCCTAAACCCTAAACCCTAAACCCTAAACCCTAAACCCTAAACCCTAAACCCTAAACCCTAAACCCTAAACCCTAAACCCTAAACCCTAAACCCTAAACCCTAAACCCTAAACCCTAAACCCTAAACCCTAAACCCTAAACCCTAAACCCTAAACCCTAAACCCTAAACCCTAAACCCTAAACCCTAAACCCTAAACCCTAAACCCTAAACCCTAAACCCTAAACCCTAAACCCTAAACCCTAAACCCTAAACCCTAAACCCTAAACCCTAAACCCTAAACCCTAAACCCTAAACCCTAAACCCTAAACCCTAAACCCTAAACCCTAAACC